>MVJL01005958.1:0-45957 GCA_002156465.1 Macrocentrus cingulum | reverse complement strand
GGTTCTTCGGTTGTTCCAACACGAGGTCACCTCTATTATTTTCAAGCTCATCGTCTGAGGTTAATTTTTTCTCGTTCCCACAGGATGTAGTTCCAGGTGATTGCGACATTATTGAAATGCAGGATATCCAAGAAATCCAAAGATGCACACAAATTATCAGAGATTCACGGTATGTAGACTCTGCGAGCAATAATACAGAAGTATGATCAATGCTGACGCAATTATAAAGCTCTTCCCAACGCAATATGGCGAGACAAAGTTTTCCGCACTCCTCTGCTCTATTCGTCGTGTATATATATAGTTATATAGAAATATAGATAATCATAACGAATGCGCGCGCACACAGTGCTGCCAACTTTTCCTGCGTTCTAATTCGCAGTCGCGAATTTTTCTCTATTGGCCTGATGATGTGCGTGGAAGGATCATGTATATGCAACTGCTGCTGTCAATAAATTATCTCATTTGTAATTTTTGTAAATAACACGCAATATAATTTCTATAGAAAATCAAATTTAAATAAATAAAAAATATAAATCGTACAAGTTAAACTCTTTAATTTTGGACAAAAGCATAAAATTTAGTGTCATTTGGATCACCTTGGACTAACAAGGTTAGGATCGGACAAGCCAATCAGCACTGTGAAAATTTCAAAGCCCGAAGCGGATTGGCTTAACGACACATGTCCAGGCTCCGTCTTGTAAAATAACATTTTTTAATAATAAATATCTCGTAAACCAACTTGGATTGATTCATTATATGATCATTATATCTCACGGTGAAAAAATCGCCCGAGATTTTAATTTCCTGAAAATTTGTTTTTTATTTGTCTGTAGGATAACCGTACCGTAAAAATATCCATTAACTATGGTAATTTTATTCTCTTAATGTAATTAATGATAATTTCAAAAATATTTTTTTTTATTATAATTGTATTGACAGATGTGCTCTTTCATTTGCAAAACCAGAATCATTTTTCGTTTTTCCGTGATAACTCGGTACATACAAGATATCGCAGAATTGTAATTTACATAAATTGTGAGAAATTTAATTTCCTACAAAAAACGTTCAAGAAAATTTCCTGTAACTCTTGATCTGTAGCTAGAATTTCCAAAAAACTAAATTCAAAAAACTTTTCTTCATTTAAATGTTGATTAATTATTTAAATTAACTAAAGCAATTAGTATCTCATTGTAAATATGTTTTTATATATAAGAAAAGGACCAAGAAACACTTGATGATAATAAATCAAATATCTGGCGCGCTTTTTATGATCGGAACTGAACTCGGTCGGTATAAGTGAATATATAGAACAGGGTAAAACAGTTCAGTGACAAATATATTACCGCGGCAGCACGTGATGTACAATTTCTGCGTACAAGAGCGCTCGACGCTCGTAGGTGAGTTCCAGCGCTATATATTTCCATGGCGTACAATGTACATAGTGTGTGTCTATGTGTGGTAGATTGATGTGCATTGCGTTTGCCCGACACGCCGTTCAATTTTTATTTGGTAATTGACATTCGTAGCTGTCGTGAGTGATACAAAAATCAGCAATTAAACTAGCCACAAAGGTATAAATCGAGAGAACATCAAATTGACCAATTGGATAAGTGAAATAAATTCGTGATTATCTCGCAGGTGTTAACCGGGTATTTCTCCAGATAAAAACGTGACGTCACGCCGACGCGTAGTAATACACGGCGATTGTGCTCGCGGAGTGGAGCGTCTGACGCCTGAAAACGCTGGGATTCTGCGCCTCTTGTCAGGAACTGCTTTCGATTGTTGGCGGGCGCCGCCATCTTGGTCAGTGATCTCGCAAGCGGCAGTACGAGAAGCCGTCCATTGAAAGTCGTCGCAGCTAAGACACTAAAGTCCGGCGTGTGTTTCCGGCATTGTTCGAATTAAAATCTATTGGGTCACATTCTAATCTATCAGCATCCAGAATGTCGGAAAGAGAGGACAACGTCTACAAGGCGAAACTTGCCGAACAAGCAGAGCGCTACGATGGTGAGCACTTATTTATCTTGCCGGATATCTACGCTATGAACCCTGAGATATGTGAATTTTTTGTTCCCAAGTGTTCGTCAAGACAAGAAACTACCATTTGTGTGACTGTGTCTGTGTGCATGACTACTCATAAAAAAATATCTCAATCATTCATTCAACATAAACCCGTGATTTAGGTCCCATCATTGCCGCAACTAGTCCGTCCTTTCCGCTAAAATAATGAAAAAGTGCCGGAAGGCACTGCGAAGACGTCGTCGACAACGAGGGTAGTTATCGGTTTCTCCATGCAACAAGGACAGCTTTCAAGCCGCGTGGACAAAGATCCAATACTTTGATTGATCAAAAGCCCTGATATGATGATTATTGTGAAGAAGTTGACGCGAACACCGGTGCAACTCATGTGTAAATTGTTGAAGAATCACGCGTGGAAGAGACGTGCAGGCATTCGATATACTCCCGAGCTCTCTCTCTCTCTCGGCCCCTCTCCCCACAAGCCATTTCTCGCCTCTCTCTCGCTCTCTCAGTCTTTTCCTTTTTTCTGTCATCCTCCCCTCTTTCTGCCGCCCTCGCTCGCTCTCTTTCCCACTCGTTGACTCGATGCCTGCGAGCTCTCCTTCCGTGTCATGAGAATCGACAGAGCTCCTCGGGTACGACGTTGCTAGGCGTGCTTCGACCGCGACGAGACACTTGCTAGATAATTCTGCTCAACTTGGATATGTATTTCTTCACATCATCAGGGAGTGACGCATCCATCCCTCTGATCAACACAACGATAATCACGTTTCTCTCGCCTCACCTGGCCTCCTCCTTGTCTTGTTGACCTCGGCCTTGAGCGATTGACAAAACAAATTCGAGATGCCCTTAATTGCCTTTTTTTTCTCTGCTTTTTATAGCTGACATTTTCGATTCAATAATTATTATACTACAGGTATTAAATTTATTTTAATTTATTAATACTTAATTTAACAAATTTAACACTGAGCTGATTAGAAAAAAGAAAATTAATTTTTGGTAATTGATAGATTTGAAAGATTACATGTGTGATATATATTTAAAAATGGCATCAATGACGCAAAAATGTTATTAATAGATTAAAGATGAATATAAAAAAGGGCGAGGGTGAAAGTTTATTTATATGATCATTTTATATATTGGGATAAAATTGTAATTTCAAGTTTCGAGGGTTGAAACAACAGGGCGGCGCTTAAATAGACGGTGCAGCGGGTTGGTGAGCAAAGGGGAGGTCATAGCTGAAGGAAAGTATTGATCTGTAGCCGCTATCCTCTGTTTCTGTACAAGCGTGTGGGTTCTATACTACCTTCATATCAATTCTCACTCTCTCATTACATTTATTTAATGTCACCCAATGAAATTCGACTTGAAAATCGAATTAAATAACACTTAAATATTTCAGATAACTCAATTAATTCAATATAATGCATTTGATATTTTTTTTTACAGAAATGGTCGAGGCAATGAAGAAAGTAGCCTCATTAGACGTTGAGTTGACGGTTGAGGAGAGAAATTTATTGTCGGTAGCATATAAAAATGTTATCGGTGCCAGAAGGGCTTCCTGGCGAATAATTTCTAGCATTGAACAAAAAGAAGAGAATAAAGGTACAGAAGAAAAACTCGAGATGATTCGTCAATACAGATCTCAAGTTGAGAAAGAACTTAAGGACATTTGCGCAGACATTCTTCTTGTTCTTGATAAGCATCTGATTCCTTGTGCCTTGACGGGCGAGTCCAAAGTCTTCTACTATAAAATGTAATAAGAAACATTAGTATTTATTTTTAAATAAGGAATATTGATAGATAATAATGTTGTTTTGTTTTTGTGAAAAATTACAGGAAGGGTGATTACCACCGCTACTTGGCAGAGTTTGCAATTGGTACGGATAGGAAAGAGGCCGCGGAGAAGTCATTAACAGCATACAAAACAGCGAGTGATGTTGCAATGCAAGAGCTACCTCCAACTCATCCCATTCGCTTAGGACTAGCCCTCAATTTCTCGGTCTTTTATTACGAAATATTGAACAGTCCTGATAGAGCATGTCGTCTGGCCAAGGCAGCATTTGATGACGCAATTGCTGAACTTGACACTCTGTCTGAGGAGAGCTACAAGGATTCCACCCTTATTATGCAGCTGCTCAGGGACAACCTTACTTTATGGACCTCCGATATGCAGGGTGATGGTATGTCCACTTTTTCACATCATTTTACACATTTTTAAATTGAATAATCTATAAAAATATTTTTTTTTAGGTGAAGTAGAACAAAAAGAACAAACACAGGATGTGGACGATCAGGATGTATCGTAACTTTAGTTTCAGTGAGTGTTAAATACGCAAAGAATGCGAAACACGAAAAGAAAAGCAAAAAAACCATCAACAAACAACAAACTCTTAATAATTATTAAGTAATGAAGAAAACAGAAAAATTTAAAATTTAAAATAATAAAAATAAACGACAGAAAAATGAAAAAAAAATGCCATTCTGGAGGAAAGTTGGGGTCGCGGTGGGAAGGGATAAAAAAAAAATTCAGTGGGAGAGTAGACACAGCGATAAATAAAAAAAGAGGGTGCACGTTGAAAAAAAAAAAAAACATGGGATCCTTTAGAATTTGCCTGACTTAAGTGTACGTATGTACAATTAATTCAATTTAATGATGAATCAATTGAATAAAAAAACAAATATTAATAAAATTGGATATCTCAAATCTCTTTGTAATTCGAATCTTCAAGAGTTTACTCTCAATATAACAAAAAAAAACATTTACCACATAAATACAGCACAGTGTCTCCTGCTGTAACCTTGATTAAATTATATATAAATTTTGTTTTTATCGATAACCAAAAATTTATGATTTTTTTTTGATTGGTAAATATCAGATTGCTAGTACTTAATTCTACAATTCAATAATAAGATAATTAGTGTAATAAAGGCTGTTAAACGCATCTTTTCAATTTATTACTCAATTTTTTTTTGTTTAAAACATTTTACTAGATCAGACACTTTTGCTTTTTGCAAAATAACGTCGTGATTTTTTTTTTTTTTTGGTTCTATTATGACTTGCACAATGTGAAAATAATTTTCTAGCTACACTTGAAAAAATATTTGTTATCCTATATATATAAATATATCAAGGAGAGTGACAGGGACATGAAAAAAAAATAAAATAAAAATAAATGAATGATAAATCAATTGAAAAATTAAATTTAATCCGTGACAAGAATTGAAATACAAGGATAGTATTTAAGGACCTTAAACCCATCGCAATAAATAAACAATCTCGTCTTAGCTTAGCACCTGTAATCGAAAGAAAAAAAAAAATAGAGCTTGCTACGGGGCAATCTCTCCGTTTGACCGCGCGTCAGCCTCATAAAAAACTTGGCATATTTTATTTATATAGGCGGAAAAGTTTGCGTGAGTTAGATAAATTATTATTATGAAAAAAAATCCGTTTTTTTTCTCACAAATTAAAATCACGAAAATTATAAATAAGAAAAAAAAAAAACAATGATTGTAAAGTGCACATTTTAAGTCATATTTTACGTGCCTGATTTTATTTATTGAAAGAAAGTAATTTTGTTTGTTTTGTTTTTCTTTTTTTAAAACATGCAAGAATGTAAAAAAAATGAAATAAAAAAATTATATGGACATTCCGCACGGTTTTAGTGTCCGTATGAATCAAGAACATATGAACAAAAGCCACAAAAATTATTGTACAATCGTGCAGAGAGAAAGAAAGAGAGAGAGAGAGAGAGAGAGAGTTGCTCATTGTTTAGAGACGCCCATTTAGCCAGTCCGGCAGCGATGCTAGAATAATTATCATTAAGTAACGACAAAAAATTATTGTAATGAAATGAACAACACAATTGATGATAATTATAATGAATGGAAAAAAAAATCTTTACTGTAATTGTGGATGTAAGTTTGCATATAGGAATATCTTGTATGTGAACTGTATATTCGATAGATGCGGTATAAAAAAATGAAAGAAAAAAAAAATGACATGAATAAACGGCTCTCTGTATAATATTTTTTTTTATCTGCTTGATTAATCGCTGTATTTCTCACGGAATTATTCACATTTGTGATTTCTTGGCATTTCGATATTTAAATATATCTACCTCCCGCCACTTTCGATCAATTTATTTGAAGCAATTGTAATTTATAGTGCTTAAGGTTCTTTTTTTTTTTTGACGATTTTTCCCATTCGGGAAATTTTTTATAAAGGCTTGTTTTGAATATTTTTTTTTTGTATGATTGCGCGAACAGTTTAATTGAGTATAATTTTTTTTTATTAATCATCGACGGATTTTATTCACTGTATTATTCAAAATTTTTGAAATAAATTTAGTGATAAAATGCGTTTATTGAAGATGAACAGCAGCAATTGATGATAATGATGATGGGTGAATTTGATAAAAATGAAAAAAATTTTGAAATAAATGCGCATGTAGAATTTCGATTATCGTAAAAAGTACGTCAATTGTCATACGTATGACCCTTGTTCATTCAAGTATTATAATATCATTATGCATATTACAAATTATGTTAAATTATATATTGCAAGAGAATAATAAAAAAACAGATTTTGAGTAATTAACAATTTGCATGTAAAAATAAGGAATATATAATTCTAAGAACAACAATTGAAAATTAATGTTAAAATTTTGCAATAGAAAAAAAACGAAAAAACAAGTGAATAAAGTTCATAAAGACAACAAATATTATATCAAATATTAAAAAAAAAAATTTTTTTAAACTTTTTTCGTTATCCCACGTAATAATCACTTCAATAATTTACATTATATTTAAAGATGTAAAATTTTTTAAGCACTATAGTTAATATAAATAATTTTATCGTGCTCGAATTATGGACAAATTTTTTTTTTTAATTAATTGAATATGGGGTTTATATAGAAGTAATATTTCATTTCAGTGTAGTGTGGAATTGTCCATGTGGATAAATGCTTGCGCGATATATGAGGGTGTGGATTTTCGGGGTCCAAGTCACGATAGTTTTTTTTTTTTTTTAATAACATGGTTAAGCTTGTACCACATTTTTTATGTCATATAACAATTAATTCACGTTATTTAAGCAATCATTCAATGCTTAAATAGCAAAAAAAATTTTTCGTTTGAAAATTGTGGCTACGGATCGACAGTTACAGAAAATTTCATAGAACATTTTTTATAGAAAATTGAATTCCCTACAATTTATATAGGATACAATTCTGCGATATCTCGCATATTTACTGAGTTACCACAAAAAAACTGAAATCGATATTGAATTTTTCAGGATCACTCGCTAAATAAGAGAGATTGAAAAATGTTATTCTTAATAAATTGTCGGGCATTAAATTTTCTACAAATTATGTTGACCAAAATTTTCTGTAACTCTTTATCCGTAGCCAAAAAATCCAAAAAACTAAATTTTCAAAAATTTTTTTTTTTATGATTTAAGGCATCTAATTATAGTCTAATTAATAATCATATACAATGATAAGTGGTTTAAGTCACGAAATTCACGTTATTTTAGTGTTTTTTCGACGCCAAAAAAGTTCAGATTTTTCGCTATAAAATCTACCTCGTTGGATAAATAAGTAATTTTTCGGTGTATTTTTATTAATTAAATTTATTATCGCGAGTTGACCCGCTTACAGAGCGAAAAAATGAAGTTTTTTTTAAGGCCTTTGACACATTCTTATACTAGAATAATTATAATTAAATGATTTTCAAGTTAATTTGACAGTTAAATTGTCATTTATAAAAAAAATTTTAAGTTGAAATATTTCGTCAGATTGTTTTAAACAAAAATCCACGAGGAAAAAACAAAGTGTTTTGTTATTTTAAGTAATATATTGATAAATTATATTGTTAATCAATATAATGTATTATTTTCGATTATTTCAATTAATTCCGATGATTTAATTTCACATGAAGGACCAACATTGATATTCCGATAGTAAATAAATTGTGAAAACATGTTCAATAGTGCAATAAATTAATAAAAATCAATTATTCAATCATAAACAATTATAAGTTAATTATTTATCCCTTAAAAATTCAAATTATTCCATTTTAGAACGAGCCTGCCACCTCCTGCATTTCATACTTGCCAAAGAAAATACAAAATTTGTCGAAAAATTTCACCGATGTATTAGGATCACATGAGAATAAAAGAGGTCTATCGACCAAAATTTTGAAGTTTTCTGGATTACCAACAGTGAGAAGAGAAAATTTCATGTCCGGGTTCACTTTGTTGCCGCTAGATGCCGCTACCTGCCTCGAAATTGTCTGGATTTGGACGAGAATTTGTTGAAAATTGGTCCCAAGTATTAGGAGCATAGAATAGCCAAAGAGGTCGATCGACGAACCGTAACAAACAGTGGCACCATCTAACGGTGAATGCTTGAATTAAAATCCAAAACATTGAGTTTTAGTTCAACCAGTTGCTGGTAGATGGCGCCACCGGTACCAAAACAAACCGAAATCCGTCGATTTCAAGATGAAAATTTGCTGAATTTCGTCAGTAAGTATTAGGAGTATAGAATGGCAAAGGAGGTCGATCAAGAAAATTCCAAATGTTTGAATTTTTCGACAAGAAATTTTATGAATTGGACGATTTGTAGCAGGAATATAGGATAATATAGGAGGTAAAAGCCAAAAAATGTTCAATTTATCAGTTATTTTTTTAATTCAATGAACTTTAATAAAAAAATCGTACAGCATATACAAATATTTATTAAATTAGATACAATAAACTATTGACTGTAGAAAGACACCTTGTTTTTTTTCTTTTTTCTTTTTCGTTTTTTCTAGTATTCATTGATAATTATGTACTTACCGTGTAAATTATCATTTAATTTCGATGGTTATAATCCACGCTTACATCTATCAAGAAATAAATACTTGTTTTTTTAATATTATTCACAGATGTGCTCTTTTATTTGCACTATAAGCATAAATTGTGTAACAATTCAACAATATTTCAAAACGCCATTACTATATGAGCATTAATATTTATTATATAATTTTACTTGATAATCAAAATTTCGAGTGCCGAGTATATCATTATCTAAATGCATATTTCAATGTAAAAAATCATTAAACATCGTTGTCCAAGTATTTTATATGTATATACAATGTACAGTTTTATTTATTTGTATTTCTCCACTTTTTTTCAACTGTTTTTTCTTTCTTTCTTTTTTTTCTGAATAATCCACATATCTAATCTAAGCAACTACTGGCAAAACTTAAAACTATATTTATATTTATTTATTCAACATTTGAAAAAAACTAAAGAATTCAAATATGTATATAGATATATATAAATTTATATATTTTATAATGAGAATGTTGACTTGTTATTCAATGCAAAACCATAGGCACTCATGACGACTCAATGTTTATTCTGTTAATTCAAAAATTTAATAACGATAGCAGCAAATATTTTTTTTTAATTCTTCTCCCGCTCTCGTATATGTTGCGTCATCACATTTTGTTGGAGTTTTTATAATATACAATAATATAATATTCAGTGATGATTGTGCTGTATCCAACATTAATTTTCCATCGTCAAATACAATTAAACATGATGTGCTAATCTTGATTGAAATTCAGATCGTTTTGTTTTGTTTTTTTCTTTTTAAGAAGCTTTTCTTTACACTTAGCTGATATATACTACAAAGCGCAAATCATTTAAAATATCTCAAAATTAATTAGATTATATATATTATTATTATATTCAGCATTTTTTTTTTCGTCGTTTATTTCAACAATTGTCCTTTAAAATAATTACATTAGGTACTTTCCATTAAATTTATCGATAAAACAGATTTAAAAAAAATCTTTTTTTGTGATTAAGAACATTCAAAAGCATTGTAATTCTTGATTAAGATATTTCAGATAAAAATTAAGAACAACGAATGTGAACAAAAAAAAAAAACAAATATTGAGTAGAGTATTTCAGTGAATAATCGAGTGAAAAATTTCATCAATAAATAAAAAAAATTGAATATATAATATTAGATAAAACAAAAATTATAAACTATCATTTACATAATATATTCGACACTGGATCACTTAATATACAAACGTTCAGTAAATACTTGTATTTAGTGTAGCCATTTTTGTACTTATATTACAAAAAAAACCAATGCTTTTGAAACAAAAAAAAAATTTTAACATTAGAAACACACACCTTTAACTAGTAATATAATGGACTTTTATACATTTCAAATTATTTAGAAAATGATTTCATTAATTTTTTTTTTTTTCCTTCTAATATACATTCAAAACTTTGATTCACTAAAAAATTGTTCATGATAAGTATTTTAACCATCAAAAAAATTTTTGCATAAGACCTCCACCATGTATATTATTTCTTTGAAACATTAATTTTAATAATTAAATACCTAAATATTGAAAATTTGTTATTTGTAGAATCATATTAAAAATGTGCTTTTCACAACATCCAAATTATTCCATAGTTTACCTCATTGATATTTAATTTTTATTGATTTTGATAACGAAAATTGAAATTATTACTGAATAACATTCCATATTTTTCTTCTGCTTTTCCAGCAATGTCCGCATGATAAGAAATTTTTACTTTGCAATTCGCCAAGTTTGAACTACTTCATCATACACGATTATTGATAAAAGTTGGTATTAATTTATTTCTATAACAAAAAAAAAGTGTAAATTAATCATTTATAGCCCTGATACGCACGTTTAATGTGAGAAATTCACACTATATCTATCAGATTCTGATAAAAACCTACAGTTCTTCGTTGCCAGTAAATACTAAATAATAAGAAAATTAACTAACTAAAATATATTTGGACATCGTGACCAATCACCCTTCATCTTGCAGTCCCAATATTCATGATTGTAAACATGGCAGAGGCTGTCCGTGTATTTATCTTCCTGTTTTGTAAACCACACGGGTTCATAGCCTTGAAATGGTAATCCTGAAAATAAATAACAATTTTATTTCACCTGTTAATTATATAAAATTCAACTAAAAGTACCTTGTTCTGCGGAATTTTCAGCTTCACGTTCACGCGCACGTCTTACGGTTCTCTGCTTCTCTTCCAACCGGAGTTTTTCAGCATTCGCCTCATCCCAGTGACCATTTTCCATCAATCGCTGATCCGGTCGTAATCGCGAGTCCGTTGGTGCAACTCCATCTTCAGGTTCATTCAGTTGACACGCCAATTCAGTAAAAGAGTAATATTTTTCGCAATCATCACTGAAATTATAAAATTTTTTTTTAAAAGTAATTCACCTTAAAAATCGAAAATACCAATGGATTTTGCAAGTACTTACGGAGGCATTCGTCGTTTCCATGCAAGAGTATAGGGCCCAGTTTTGTAAACAGGATTGTCCAGTGTGCCTGAAGTGCTGATAACCGGTGCAATCTCAATTTTCGTATCCCACGTACCCTGTATCACCCATTTAACCTCTTTTCTATCATTCATCACAACACCCTTGACTTTGCGTTGACTGTCGCGCGAGAAATACGAGTAGGGAATGTACTTGAGATGACATTTGGTACCGTCGCCATGATTAATTATGTCCATATCACCGCTCTGATCAACCCACAATTTTCCAACAATAATGTTGTGCACCGTAGTTGTGACTTTTCGCCACGTATAGTGATGATTTTGGCTATTAAATTCTAAATGTGCTGTTCCCAATGGAATTACCTAAAACAAACAAAAAATTATTTCAACATACCTTTAAAAAATTCATACATATATTAAATATATATTATCAAACTTACTTGAAGATATTTTCCACGAAATTTGGAAGCCATAGTAAACTCTTGCCAGCACCGCCACGTTCTTCCTTCACAAAACTGAGCTACCATAGGTGGATGATGTGATACTTGTTCAGATATAGCACGCCAACCCAAATCATCAGTTCGATCACACTCATAAGTTTCACCTAAAAGTGGATTAAAGGGTTTTCCAGTTCTCGAGGCAGTTGTTGCGTAGCTTGAGACAATGAAAGCCGCCACATGAGCCATCTGCTCACAGCTGTCAGTGCATGTTGCAGCCCTATTTACACCAAATACACATTTATACACACTTTTAACAATACTATTTAATATAAATTACCTATCGAGAATTTCGGCATATTCATAGTCCTCAGTTAGTCGTTGGAGCATACTCAGAGGCTCGGAAAAATTAACTGGCATTGGAATTTTTGACAATTCTTTGCCAATACAATTTTTCATAATACTCCATAAATTTAACGGATAATTTGGTTTCTCGGGGACTCGAGTCCTCCGTTGTCGTTTGCTTACTCTCATCTCGGGATTGTTAACATCATCACTAGTCACAGAGGTTGCCTACGATGCAAAAAAAACAATTACGAAAATTTAGGTAATATAAATCAAATTTTTTAGGATTTAATAAATGAAATTATTTACGTTATCCAGATCGAGTGATCGTTGATTTTGTGACAACGCGGACGCGTCAGTCACGATTTGAAAAGAATCAGTTCTTGATGGATCGTTACTAGACATTGGTGCTTGATCTCCTTCAGAGCTTGAGCCATCATCACTTCCCTGTGAGTGGTTTCTGCTGCGTTCTCGTGACAGAGAATTTCCAGTTGAGCTTCCTGGTATATTCAGGGTAAAAGTGTCTAGCTCTTGAGCATCGTAAAACTCTACATTGTCCTCATCATCCTCTGATGGTGAAGTGTTGTTAGCAACATCTATTAATATAATAACAATATTATTCATCATAAAAAATTTTCAATCACTGTATATTAATAAATTTTCAATTTTTCTGATGTAGAAACTGGCAGACTTGACCTCCTACGCTTCTATGATAATGATATGAAATTTGTGGTGAGATTGAAACACCAATATCAGTTGGTAATAGAGTCTGATGACTCAATAATGCAATTACTTTTCAATTGGTGATTGAAACCTCGGCATTGGATGTCATGTGGAAAATACAACGTAAATAAAAGCTAGTCAATCAGGTTAGACAGAGTGCACTAAAAACATTTAATTTTTTTATCGATAATTTTTGTAATTAAATAAATCTAAGAAATTTTATTGAGTAGGGAGGAAAAAAAATCAGTAAATATTGACGTGATGCAACAGGGCCGTATACAAATGTAATCTCCACAAGTTCAGCACTAATTAATACTATCAAATATCTGTCACTTTGATGTTTATGCTAAATAAACACTTACGTGATATACTTTGCACACTTACAGATTACATGTCATTATAATGCGAGAAAATTTTCATACATAAAATTTCCACGTGAATAAACTTTTTTTTATATTAAATAATTTTGATAGATTAAAAAACGAATACTATTTTTTATCAACACACATTACACCTACCGCAAAAAATATTGCGAATGATTATATACCACGGATAGAAGGCTAACTCGCGAGCAATTAGATGTTAGAAGTTATCAGTCGCGCCATCTCGTGAGATTTTATGATTATAATGTAAGTAGATTTGATATTTAAATTTCCAATAGTGTAATTTTAGATATAAAATCTAAGATATAGTGAGAATGTAATTAGATAAATAATATTTACGTGAAGGTCGATGATTTCCAGGCGGCATACCAGCTGGTAATGCATGCTGTGCGGCTTCTTCTAGATGTGAGTGTTGACGCGCCAGTTGTTCTACCATCTTTTCTATTCGTACTTTTTGATCTCTCTCGTGTTGCAGCATTTTTTTCCACTTAGGCTCTTGTTGTTGTGCAAGTTGCAGATAATCACTGCTTTTCTAAAATTAAAAACAAAAAAAACACCCTCTCATACATGTACTTATAATAATCCAACTAATCTCTGCATCGATTTTACAGGAAATTTAATTCTCTACCAAAAATGTAGAATATATTTTTACTATATTTTATCTTGTTTTCGAGTTATTGAAAGTTTTTTGTAGGAAATTTGATTCCCGATTAATTATCCAACGTTTAAGGGAATTAAATATTTAAAAAAATCAATATATCAACTTACAGTCATCATAGCACTTGCTGAAATACGAAACAGAGCTGCACGTTCATTAACGGTCTTAATTTTAGCAGTAATATCGCTATTAGTTGGATCAAGAGACTCCAATTCAGCGAGAGACCGTGTTAGCAGAGTTCCATGATTTAAAATCAATGAATAACACGTTTGCAAGTCCTCCAGGCGCTCAGTCAAATCCTTAATTATCGACGTGTGTTCAGGTTTCTGAGTGTCATGACCTTGGTAATCTTCTTCGTCTTCTTCTAAAACAAATGCACGATATAATACAAAATTTGGCGATAAAAAAATGTATCATATATATTGTCAAACCTGACTCCATGGCTTGGATAGCCCGAGATTTAGCCAATTCGAGTGCTGTCACCCACTGCTGACGCTCGATTTCAGTTGCTGCTTTGATGTGAAATGTTTGAGTGCCACCGTTGCTCACGACAAAAGTACACGGGTCAACTGTGTGAATTAAGGCCCCATGGAGTGATATAGAGCCGCGACATGTATGAGCCATTTCTGCTGGGTTTCTAAACAAATCATATAAATACACGCGTTCCACAATGCTACTCGGTTAAATAATTATTGTTCTGAAGATATACATTTTTATTTTGTTTTTTCTTTTCCTTATGCATATTTGCTGCATTTGTATGCTCATTGTGGTTTAGTGTAAACGATTAGAGTTAGGTTGTTGTAGGAAACGATAAAATTATGTGATTAAGAAAATGATTCTCTGGGAAGCCCGAGTAATATTATAAAATACTTTGAATCAATGAGCAGTTACTGAGTAAAATTAATTCCTGTGAATATAGAAAATTGAAAGCTGTGGTTTAGCAAGATTTTTTCAGTGTCAAATGTCAATGCGCAATACAATCTCAATGGTCGTCTGTATCTATGGGAAACGCAGGTGATTTTGATTCATGATTCTAATTAAATCTTTACATCATGTGGGCTTGAATTAGTTGGATATCTTTTGTTAGATTTTTTTATACTTTTCATTTTCTTATTGTTAACATTATTTTCCATATACTTTCTGCTACTGAGGGACGCAACTATTTTTTTTTTTTTTTTTGGTAGTTTTGACGATTGATGAAAATTAAAGAAAAAAAAAGATTGTATACATAATACCCTAAATATATTTCGATAAGTACATGATATTATGAAAATACATTGAGCTAGAGAGCCAAAAGTCTTCTGCTGCCTTTACCCGGGCATAATGCAATAATAAATGGGCGGAGCAGAGGGTTGGGGAGGTCGACGGCAAGGTAAAAGTATTCTTTCTTTTTAATTTTACAAAGCATAATTTTTGTCGTATGTACTATAGAGTTATAAAGCACAATTGGATACCTGAGAATTCAGAAAATGAATTTAAAAAAAAACGTGAATTCATAGGATAAATAAGAAAAATTATATAGGATCATGAAAACACAAATAATCAACCACTTTATGTAGATATATATGAATTATGGCTGTGAAATTTTGTAATATTTTGTTTATATACCGAAGTAGAAGTAAAGAATTTTTTTTCGTATAATTTCTACTTACTCGGAGGCTCTGCCAGCCCTCCGCTTGCGTCGTGTCGATATCTTTGGCCCCCCCGTTGGCTCAGCCCTAAACAGTTCATAAAACAAATAGGCCCAAATTCACTTTATGCAAATTTACAAAAAAAAAAATTTTTTTTTTCAATGATTAATTCTCCAAATTCTTGATCTCAATTCGCATCTTCATTAACATATATTTTACCGGACAAATAGCTTTGAAAAAAGTACCAATGTAATTTACTTAATTCAAGATTTATCCTTTTCGCTCTTAAAATCTTTACAGTTAAAAACCTAAATCTACTCTATCTGCCTGTTAAAAATATCCGACAGTAGTTATCATTTATTAATATTAATTATTGCGAATTAATCATGAATTGTTCAAGCCAAACTGAATAAATTGAAACAGCATAACGAACGATGATAAACCATAAATTTATGTACTTTAGGGCAAGATTTAGAGGTTATGGGAGCAAAAACAAAGAATAAAAAAAACGAGTGACATATTGCTACTGAGATTAGAATACTACAGACATAGATCTATAATCACCGTAATCTATGTAAACTCAAGAAAACAGCTTGTCATGAATAATTTTCAATATGGAAAAATGATCCATTTGTTGGATTACTTGCTAATTGTCGCGAATGTATGAAAATTTATTGGCAATCAATTAGAGTAATAGTAGTAACGCGAAGCAATCTGCAGCATAAAATAAATCATATTCCAGCATTATATCTATAATTGGTTCAACCATTGGTCACGCATTGATGTATGATTTGAGATTATGTAAAAAAAAAAATAATAAAACGTTTAAAAAAATTTTTTATCCTCATGCAAGTAATTTGTCTCTGTATATACTATTATAATGATAGATGTCATTGGAAATACATCAATTGTAAACATGTCCTTGGCAGTAAATAATCTATATAAACATATATGCATTGCAGAGAGTGAAGAAATCTCGTGGAAAGGGTTATATGATTAGTCCCTACGCAGTAGAGCAGTTGTGTGTTGACGGTGTTTCCAAAAGGATGAGGAATCACGCGACAAACACCACAATTTGTGACTTTTTATAATGACGGAGCATAGTGCACGATTAAACGTGACTGACAATTAATTAAAATACCTGTAGTATGACAGGAGGCCATTTGACAGGACGAACCACCTTCGTTGATAACCTTTAAGATAATTAGTCCACTTGAACAGCCAGCCCTTCATCTCTTGGCTGGCGTGCTGGGGCTTCGGATCGCCCATACTTTTTTATCTCTATTACTTTTTAATATCAACGTGATGTATGCACCTACGAGCACCTTCACTTAGTTATATCCACGTACACATCGCCTACGTAGTACGTGGAACATAGGACACTCTACTGCTATGCGGCCATTTTAATTTTCTGGCCGCCATATTTGCTGCTGCGCTGTGATTGGCTGCCGCTTATTTGGCGCCAAATCGCGAAAAATTTAAATTCCCATTAATATTTCAATTTAAAAAATTCAAAAAACAATTTTTTCTTCAATATTTCATTGAAAAAACTTAATAAAAAGTTATCCTAATGTCGAATATAATTATCAATTATTACTAGGACTTAAAAAAATGATAAAATTTATTTTTTTTTTCAATTAATTTTTCGTTAAAAATGTCTACCGTAAGTAAATAACTGATTTTTTATGACAATAAAAAAAAAACATGTCTTTTTACGGGATGTTTATCATTATTGATGATTATTAACATTATGAAACTCGCACATGTAAGGATTATGTAAGATTAATTATTCTCAGAATTCGGAGCCTCCAATAGTCTTCTTTATAGTCGGGTTCTAGTGTGATGATTTGTTTTAAATAACTCACATTTACAATATATATAATTGCCTACCATGATTCACTCATCTGGGATTTTTTCAAGTATAAATTGTCAGGCAGTATATACCAAAAAATTCCAAGTAAAGAAAAAAAATATGAATTGCCTGCAATTTTACCATCTGCATAAGTCTGGAGAATTTTTTAAAAATAATTTAATTTGTTTATTAGATTTTACAGAGAGATAGTTCTCAGAAGAGATTTTATTTGAAATATTGCAAGTTTCGAGTGACAAAGTATAATATTCATTGAAGAATATTTGTCACGAGTTGGAAGAAAATTGCACGTACATGGACAAGGGAAACGCTCACTCAAACGTTGTATATAGCCGGTTATTATGCGGCCGATATGGCTCCAAGGCAATTAATGCTATTGTTATTATTTCGTCTAGGTAGGGGCACACGTTCAATTTTTCTTTGCGACCGGCACAGTCGCGGGTTTGGAGATACTGCGATCAGGTTTCATCGCATTATTACACCGGTCAATTTTTCCATGCACGCGCTTCAACAAATATTTTTGGACAACATACAATGCACTCCCATCAGTGCTTGACGTGATATTTGCAGTGAACATTTTATATAATCAACTTTGTGATTTATTTTCAATTAAAATTCAAATTGTGCTCGATTTCACGCAATATAAAAACTCGTGGTTAATATCAAAATTACTCAACCGTCCCCTTGTCCCATTGAAAAAAAATTCAATGACATTGTTTTTAAAGGACTTGTAAGATCCAACGCTTTATCATGAAGATATGAATTTTTATGTAAACAATAATAATCCTCCTGGTCTAATTTTTAATCTTTATAATTAAATTGTGCAAATATTTATCGCTGAAGAAGTTGTTAGTAGTTACGGAGAGTATATAAAATATTATCTGGCAAGGCACAAGTGGGTTTTCTAAATCTTTATCGTAATACAAATAAAAGCATGTTAGCTCAAGGACTGATTGACAAGGTGTAGAAGTAGACAATGAGTCGTTTGAAGCGTTGAAAATTGTCATTACATCTGCAATGTCGAGCGAGCATTTAAATAATTTCCATAACAAGGACCAATTAACGAGTGCCAGTGCCAGTGACACGAGTCGAAATTACATCGTACCGGAGCGTCGAACGGTAGAGGATGCACCGGGAAAAGCAAGTAAATCAACTAATACTCATTGGAGAATAGCACCAAACGCCGTGAAACCTCGACCACTGTCCGGAGGAATTTATACTCACTCTGTGAGCCAGTCAGTTGCCGGTAGTTCACACAGTCTTCTGCAATCATCGCAAAGTGAAGTAATTCTGTCATCCCGAAGCCGTGGCAACACAAATAAACCTTTTGCCGTGGATATTCCAAAGGTCACGTCGCCTTATGCGCCCTTCAGCGGCACGAATTTGTCGGGTAGTAACTCGTGCTACACTTGTTGCTGCAGTTGCAACAGAAATCCGCTGAATTCGCCTGGGAAAAATCTTCAGCAGGGTGCAGCAGAGCACGATGGGCCCGAGGGATTGTCTTGGCGAAGACTTCACATGAGCCGAGCAAAGCTCAAAGCCACGGCAACGACTTCTGAGCTTCTCAGTGGATTTGCCATGGTGAGTTTATATCTATTTCCTGTAGCAAAAAAAAATTATTAGAATTATAAAAATATAATTAAGACACATGTTAACATGTCTAGAATGAATTTTAGAACATTTAATTGAAGTAAAAAAAAAAATTTTTTTTTCGGTCGAATTTGACATACATATACCCCTTAGAAATTGCACCGTTTTCGTGATTTTTTTTAGTTTTTTAGCGATAACTCGATAAATAAGCACGCTAGCGAAAAATGTTATAGAAGTAAAATTATTGGGCATTAAATTTCCCTCAAAAAATGTTTATAACATTGTTTTGTATCACTCTCAGTTTTCGAAATATTACTGGTTTTTGAAAATTCTTATTTTTCAAAATATCTCAAAAACAAAATAAAATATCGCAAAAAATTATTCAACATTTTTTGTAGAGAATTAAATTCCCTATCATTTAACTCTCATGATATTTTTTGTTATCTCATTTATTTACTGAGTTATCGCTAAAAAATTAAAAAATCATGAAATTTTGAAAGGGGTCCTCTATGAAAATTTGGAGAAAAAAATTTTTTTTTTGTTTTCTGCAATAAACACCACGAAACCTTATTGTTATTGATTAATAATGAGTTTTTATGGCGTTTATTAAAATTTTGCTAGAAACATTCTCTCTTGCAAATTTTGCAATTTTTATTTTCCCGTGATAACTCGATAAATAAGCGAGATAACAAAAAATGTTAATAAAGTTAAATAATAAGAAATTAAATTTCCTATAAAAAACGTATAATAAATTTTTTCGATATCTTCCTTAGTTTTCAAGAAATTTCGGATTTTTTAAAAATTCATAGTTTTCAAAATAAAAAAAAAAAATAGAAATTTTCAAAATATCTTTGAAATAAAGCAAAATATAGAAAAAATGTATTCTACTTTTTTTATAGACAATTAAATTTCCTATCATTTCACTCCAATAACATTATTCATGATTTCGCTTATTTAATGAGTTATCGCAAAATAAAAAAATATAATAATATAGGTAATTTTAGAATTATATGCGATACATAAATAATGTCAACATTAAAATTACCTGAGGTGTTTTCTTAAACAATTTAATTAAATGTTAGCCTCGAAGGCGCATTGTCGCAGATTGTGATGCCATCAGCAATTATATAAGATATATATTTTACGTCTATTATTCTCATCAGCTTGATAATATTTTTGTGTCCATCCATCTTCATTATGATTTTATAGATAATATTGAGTAGTCGTCTGAGAAGAATATATTTTTCAGGTAGCTATGGTGGAGCTGCAAATTAATGAGCCAACGGCCGTTCCAGAGTGGCTTTTTGTCATGTTCGCCGTTTGCACCACTGTCCTGGTATCTGTCCACATTTTCGCACTAATGATCAGCACATACTTGTTACCGAACGTCGAGGCTATTAGCAAGCTTCAAATCGCCCAACTCATAACCGAGTCACCACACGAACGTATGCGAGGATTCATCGAGTTGGCCTGGGCCTTTTCCACCGTTCTCGGTCTCTTTCTCTTCCTCGTCGAGATTGCCATACTCTGCTGGGTCAAATTTTGGGATTATTCCTTCATGGCTGCCATGGCTAGCACTATTATTGTCATTCCGGTCCTCATTGTTTTTGTCGCATTTGCCGTCCACTTCTATCACTCACTCGTTGTCTACAAGTGCGAGACTTCTTTCAGCGATATGGAAGAATTGGAGACGATTAAAAAAAATCTGGATAGTGTCACTGTTAGACAGAGTACTGTATGACAAAAAACACATATATACATTATTTGCTTATCTTTAGGGCAATCTGATAACGCATATCTGTTATATATCATTTATACGTCGCGAATTTTTATTTATTTTAGTTCTACCGGCTAGTTATATCAAATAAATTCAAATATTCTATCGGAAAATTTACTGACGACAGTGTGAAAAAAATGACCGCAATGTGTTCAACAGTACAAAATGTTTGAGTATCAACGCGACTTTCAATGCACACATGAAAATTATTATTTTCCATTTTCACAATACTGACGAGGTTTTTCATTAAATCTTAACTAAAATAGTAAAAAAAAAATTTTTCCAAGTGCACAAAAATAGTTTCCGGTAAATAAACCTGTGGGTTGGTTTTTCAAGAATTTTAATTAAAAAATCTATTGACTAGTTGTAACAAAAAAATTTATATTCGAGAATTCTAATACAATACATTTTAATTTTTTTTTTCTTCATAATTATAGAGAGATGAAATTGGTTCTCACTGTTTTTGAATATCTTATATTCATCAATTTTGTATATACAATGCAGATAATAATAACAATTAAATAAGAGCATTAATATAATAAGGAATTTGTGACTCAGAGCTCACTTATTATTTTGTTTTTTCACCCAAATTGTAAAGTTCATTTATCCAATTAAAAAAGGCTTATAAATTTCTTCTCAAAAATACTGCATCAGTAAGCTGTTATATTAAATCATAATAATTATACAAATAAAAATAAAAAACAAAATAGAGTAAATTATATTATTTTAGGTAAATATATGTATATTTATATAAATATAATCCACGAAATCGCATATAACTTCACGGACAGACTCAACACATTTTGTGAATTGAGGATAAATCACTATTAATATTATTGATGAAAATGCAATATTAAACGCTGTTAAACATTATTTATTAATGCATTAAAAAATTATTTTTTAAATAATTAAACTAATTTTTTCTGACAATATAAAAGTAAAATTCATTATATTTCCTTGGTGATTATGTGATGGAAGAGAGTATATCAGCATATTTTATCATATTATGTGCGTTGAAAAATACAAAAATCCAAAATTTTTGGAATAAAGTGATTTTTTCATACTATTAACAATCAGTCTTTTAATAGAAATAATAAAAAAAAAAAGTGTTTGTTACTGTCCGTGAGGTTTTTTTTTTATAATAGGGAATATGCAAAAATTAAAAAAAAAAAATTCATAAAATCAGAAAAAAAACAAGAATTCAATTTAATTATATCGAAAAATTGATTTTTAAAATCGTAAAAAAAATTTATATTGACTCGAATAATGAATAATTAAATGTATTTCCCTATTATACGCGTATTTGTTGGATATCAAAGAACACAATTTCTACATTTGAACCTAATAATAATTTCGCAAGGTATGAAAAAGATTGTTTGGCATAGTTTTCATATTTATCGCATTCGCTACAATGTCTCTATACGCTAGAAAGTATCGTCAAGAATTCTGTTCTTGTTCAAATAATAATAATTAATAATAATAATAGTAATTAATAATAATAATAATATATGTTCGTTATGCAAACTGTGATCTATCTTGTTTGAATACAAATTATTGTAATCATATATTATATACACAGAAAAAATGTATATTTTTGTTCGATGTTTCGATTCGCCATCGAAAATATTTATCTTTATCTTTATAATTTTTTTTTCTTGCTATAAAATAAATTCACAACCAATGCACGCGTCTTGCTACTGAATTATTTGAACATAGTTAAAAATTAATGTCGGTCATTTGCTCAACGTTCTTTTATATAATCTGAATTAACATAAGCTACAATTACCCGGCTTAATTATAATTGAAAATAAATTATATTTTTTCCTTCATCTTTTTTTTATAATATTTTAAATAAAGAGTGAACGTTCGTAGTACGATTTTTATCATGTTTATACTGTTTCACACTGGAGTAATGATCGATGCATCGTTATCAACATATTTATCAAATTTACATATACAATTAATTTCATTTCTTCTTTTAATATATATATTTATATTTTTGTATAGATTTAACTCTGTAAAGAACGCGACACATAATTGTGATTTTTTTCTTATCAGTCAGCGATACTCTACTTACTATTTTTATGTGAAATGAACAAAAAAAAATAGATTACTTTTATCTAACGATCTCAATTGTTCACACAGTCAAATACCCCAAAGTGCATTGTTACAGTATTTAGTTACGCCACACGGAAGGTAATAAATGACATTTTTGTCAGAGGATACATCGTAACTGGACGCGTGAAGTATAAAACTAAAGAGACACGTGTAGAAGTATATAATAAAAAAAAAAAAAAAATCAAATAATTGCGTGAGTAAAAAAACGAGAGAGACAAAAAAATGATAAGTAAAGCTACTTACATAACAATGATACCGATGAAACAAATATGAAGCTACACATGTAATTTAATTTTTTTTTTCTTGCGCAGGAATGAGAGAAATGAGTCATGTCAAACCTCCATGTGTTTTGGGGGTGGATGAGTTATGAATGGTTCGCTCCACATGCGCCGCAAATCTCCCTGGAAAAAAAAAAAAACAAATCAAATTAATTTTCCGAATTTACCTACATAGTAAATAAATAAAAATTACCTTTAAATATGCCATAGTGAGCAGGGGCAAAAGCGTAAACGGCACGAGATAAAGTAAGGCTGGCTGCGCGGCTTTGAAGACTTCAGAACTGACAGTGGCAGTGAGTAAACCAAGAAAATAGCCAATCAAAGAGCAATGGAAGTAGCTGATACGACTGAGGTGTCTTGGCGGTGGTACTCCGGTCTCGCAACCACCTGGGATCAATTGACTTTTTTTGTAAGCATCGTAGCGCAGGACAAAACACAGCAAGAGTCCCGGCATTACGACGTCACCAAGGCCAAGCATTGAAAAGTGTCCGGCTTGGTGCATAGATGGAAAGACGAGCTTTCCGGGCAAAGAGAGCTTGGGTGCTTCTCGTGCAACTCCACCGAGATGCAATCTTCGCGCCACGAGGCCGACAGGATTGTCCGCCGGCCGCGTGGCAACCTACAAAACAAAACAAAATTAGTAAATGAAAAATAAAATAAATAATCAGGATTTAATTTATTCGAATAGATCTTACCTTTACCATCACATTTGTGCTGAATATGTAGGAGGAGAAAAACACCCAGAAGACATCGTATATGAGTAATCCAGTGAGAAGCAGAGTGGATACCTTTAGACTAGGTAATCGTACGAATGCTATAAAGGCTACGCACAGGCCCATGCCCATCGCGTCCATAAGAAGCCAATGCCCCGTCAATACCCAAATGCATACTATGCTCACACTCAGTGAGAATGATAGTAATTCTGCACCTGTGAATCTGCCGCAGACGCCGAATGATATTTTATTTCCGTCCGAACATGGTCGAATTATGTACTGACACATCGGCAGTAGAAGAAACGCCAGTGCAACTGTTGCTATAACTGCTCAAATCATTGCCATTACTTAATTACGCGAATAATTATTTATTAGATATATTTTTATGTTTTTGTATATTATACTACTGGCAAAATATTTAGTTATTGTAATAGTTTTTTGACTGAATAGTTTTGAAAAAAAAAAAATAAAAAAAATATTTAGATTTAAATTTACTTGAAGATTCAGTGTTGTCAGAGAGGAACGTTAAATGTTTTGTGTAAAAAAAATGCCGTTTTCAATTATTTCAAGTACAAAGTGGACTACTTACTCGCTGTACAAATTGCAAAGAGCATTTGCATGCTGTCAAAGAAGAAAAACATGATGAGAAGAGATATGGAAGCACCAAGGGGTAAACAGAGCGCGTGCATAGTGTCAAGAGTTTGTACTCCACCACCAGCGGCACCATCTGTGCTACTAGGGTTGCTTGTCAATCCACTTAGTAAATTTCTACGCTCCTTTTCTTTCTCCCTTTCTCGTGCCTCTTGTTCCATATTTAGAGATCGAAAACTTCCATAAACAATCAAAAGAATTGAGATCAGGAAAGTAGATACCCTAGACGAATCCATGATGGAGTAAGCCCTGAAATTTCATTAGCATTAATATTGAGTTTAAACTAAAATCTAATAAATTTAACACTAACCACTGGTAGTCAACTTGGTTAGTGGCCATCTTTGAGATATGAATGGCCGGCTTGGTGTTATGCGAAATAATCTCGTGGCATTTAGGTGTCTGCTACACTTTACCAATTTGCCACCTAGCATCCACGATCATCTGCAAGCCAATCTAAAAAATATCACCATCCAAATTAAGAATAAATAGAGAAACTTTATTTAAAAAAAAAAATTATTTTTGTACTCACATAATAATAGCATGACCGTGTGTGTCAATTTTCAACAGGAAATATCTTTTTCATAATTATGTATTCAATGAATTTTCAATTCATTTTATACATCATTAATGTTTGTGATTTGTTATCTCCGTCAATAAAAATTTTTATCTACCTAGATTCTTCTACACTTAACATATCACTTGAAGAAGTTTGACCTGTACGTCACTCACCACCTGAAAGTCAAAACACAACATATTTAAAACAAGCGTATTTTGTAAATAAGTATAGTA
The DNA here is from genome assembly GCA_002156465.1 of Macrocentrus cingulum. Classification (NCBI taxonomy): domain Eukaryota; kingdom Metazoa; phylum Arthropoda; class Insecta; order Hymenoptera; family Braconidae; genus Macrocentrus; species Macrocentrus cingulum. The sequence continues at coordinate 20,628 of MVJL01005958.1, read as the reverse complement.
AAAACATTCGTGTAATTCGATCTGATTTTAAGGGTATAGATTCAATGTATGTTGGAGAAAAAAAAATATACATATACATATATGAAGGTGCTTGATGATAGTCGGTGTCTCGAAAGCAAGATATTTCATAAGCACACTGGGTGGAGATGAATTTTTCTATGATTTGCCAGTAGAGAGAAATTCTCAGGGCATCAGTGCGTGACATGCATAAGAAACAATTGAGAAAAAATGTTATTAAGATAAGTGAAATGAGTGGGGGCAAGCTTAGCCAAATGTTGATAGAATAATTAAAATAAAATGATATATGATAATGAGATTGTTACATACTGGCAATAATGATGGTGAATTGTTTGCTAATCGTTGTGATACACCATTTTGGTAAACACTAAACACAGAGGTCACGTGATTCCTGGCCCCCTGGTTTCAGAAAGTCTGATGTCGCGTCCCGGATCGGGGAAAGTCGTTGTGTACGAGTAGGTGGAAGCTTACCTGCTGGGTGCTCCGAAGCTCAGACTTTTAATCGACAAACTCATCACCCTTTAATATTCTTAAAGCTATCAACCACTGCAATCTACGACGACAGACAATGACAAACCTGTAAATGACAATTTGGGCTTCTCAGAGTGTCAGTAGGATCAGTTGATACATACATGCATACATATGAACAATGATCCACTGACTGATATCCCGAGTCGACTGCGGCCACTGCTAGATCGCTATATATACCTGCGTACATGCACGCGGAGATTGTGAGCTGACGAGGATTGCATTCGAGTGTCCCCAGGATCGCGAACTTACCGACGGCCAAAGGGTCCCGGGAAAATTAAAATCATAACAATCCTGTACTATTATTTGCATAAAATTTCTATCCTCTATTTTAATCTATTTACCCCCAACAACAATCAGGCGTTGTTTCATTCCATCATTTATCTGTTTTCTTTTTGAGAGCCACTTTGTCCCAGAAAATTTTGTGCATCAACACGAGGAATTTTTCATATGCTTTGGTAGTTTTTTATTACATAATGTATTTATTATTGATGTTATTTTGAATACCTTTATCTGACGATCCTGGACGCGTATATGTCCTTTCAGGAAGTCTTTTATTCGTTGATGTCGAAAGCCGGCCCATGAGTCCATTGTCGTCTCTCTCATGGCAGGTGGTGTGTTAATTACATTACGCTGAATAATGTAATTATATTCAAGTGTGTGTTATCTTGTTATTCGAAATAAACTACGTTTGCTTAGATAGTGTATGAAATATTCATCAGAACCATTTGTTTCCTAGCAGACAATCTCTGCAATCTGCGGCGACATTTTTTTTAACTCGACGCGCCATCTTTGAAGCAAGTGCCACAACTGGTCTAATTTATACCGACTGTGATTATGCATTGTAATTTTGTTAAAATCCGCTATATTGCTCGTGCGCTAGTATGCCAGCCACTCCAAAACTCTAGTATATATATTATATATATATAATTATAAAAGATCGCATGAGGTGCTGCCATCTGAAAATTATAATTTCTCCTTTTCTTTGACGGATCACCTTTTGTCGCCATCGCACACGTGAAGTTGTATGTCGTTTTGGCGCACAATTAGGTAATGTAAATCGTTATTACTCCTTGAAATCAATGCTTACTAAACCAATAATTGATCTCATTAACTTGTTTATTCAGTTTTTTAGTAAAAATAATTTATAACTATCTAGCGGTTAGAATATTCAGCAGTATCTCTCACACGCGCGTGCACGTTTCAACGAAAAATCTACAACTCGTTTTTTTTTTTTCCCCCCCCGAGCATGAGACTATTACACGTATCTATTTCTACATGATCGTGCTCCGAAAATGAAAGTGCAAATAATAGCTCAGTTATAAATTCTCAATAGTCACAAAGTATTTCCTTACGTAATTTTTAATGCTTGAATAATTAAATATTTCATAGACAATACAGTAATTTTTTTATGGGTTCTTTTCTTTCTCAAGGTAAAAATGCCGTCCGACGCTAAGAAAAAGCAACAAGCTAAAAAAAAAGAGGCTGCAAAAGCTAGGCAATCCGGTAAGAAGCCCATCTCTACTGGATCATCCATTTCCATGGATGGAAAAGAGCAATCGCCCTCTGAAAATAATGAAAATGGAACTAATGGTGATTCTATAAGTGCTGAAGGTAAGTTTATATTATTTAAATAAATTCATCCATAAACAGAAATTAATACTATCTATTTTTTAAATGTGTTTTTAGAGGCCCTGTGTCTGAAGCTCGAAAATGATGCTCGATTGAATGCCGAGGCTCGTTCCTGTACCGGAAGTCTCGCGTCTCATCCTCGCAGTAGAGATATCAAGATCTCCAATTTCTCCATCACCTTCCACGGGTGTGAACTCTTACAGGACACTATGTTAGAGTTGAATTGCGGCCGTCGGTACGGTTTGCTCGGTCTAAATGGCTCGGGAAAGTCAACGCTGCTGTCTGTGCTGGGAAATCGCGAAGTGCCAATTCCCGACGCCATCGACATATTCCACCTGACCCGCGAGATGCCTGCGAGCAATAAAACCGCCCTAGAGTGCGTGATGGAGGTAGACGAGGAGCGCGTTCGATTGGAGAAATTAGCTGAAGAATTAGTCGAATGTACCGAGGAGGACGCTCAGGAGCAATTGATGGACGTCTACGAGCGACTAGACGACATGTCAGCGGATACAGCGGAGGCTCGTGCCGCTCACATCCTCCATGGTCTCGGTTTTACCGCAAAAATGCAAAATACACCGACAAAAGATTTTTCTGGAGGTTGGCGAATGCGAATTGCTTTGGCCCGAGCTCTCTACGTAAAGCCTCACTTGCTTTTACTTGACGAGCCGACCAATCATCTGGATCTAGATGCCTGTGTGTGGCTCGAGGAGGAACTAAAAACCTACAAGCGAATTCTCGTGATGATTTCACACTCTCAGGATTTCCTAAATGGCATTTGCACTAATATTATTCACGTGAATAAAAAACAACTAAAGTATTACACGGGTAATTACGAGGCATTTGTCAAGACACGACTGGAATTGTTGGAGAATCAAGCGAAGCAGTATAATTGGGAGCAAGATCAAATAGCTCACATGAAAAATTACATTGCACGCTTTGGTCACGGATCGGCAAAGCTTGCACGACAGGCTCAATCCAAGGAGAAGACACTGGCCAAAATGGTGGCTCAAGGTCTCACTGAAAAAGTTACTACTGACAAAACGCTCAACTTTTACTTTCCATCGTGTGGAGGAATTCCTCCACCAGTTATTATGGTGCAGAATGTGAGCTTCCGCTACAACGAGGACTCACCGTGGATTTATAAAAACCTTGAATTTGGAATTGATCTTGATACGAGATTGGCACTCGTCGGACCAAATGGAGCTGGCAAAAGTACCCTGCTTAAATTGCTCTATGGAGATTTGGTGCCTAGTAGCGGAATGATTCGTAAAAATAGTCATTTGCGTATTGCACGATATCACCAACACTTGCACGAGCTCTTGGATCTCGATATTTCGCCCTTGGATTACATGATGAAAGCGTTCCCTGAGGTAAAAGAGCGTGAGGAAATGCGCAAGATAATTGGACGCTATGGTCTAACTGGACGTCAGCAAGTTTGCCCGATTCGTCAGCTGTCAGATGGCCAGCGTTGTCGTGTGGTGTTTGCATGGCTTGCCTGGCAAGTACCGCATTTGTTGTTGATGGACGAACCGACCAATCACTTGGACATGGAGACAATTGATGCGCTTGCTGACGCGGTGAATGACTTTGATGGTGGCATGGTTCTAGTTTCCCATGACTTTAGACTCATTAATCAGGTAAAAATCTGAAATGATTAATATGAAAATTAATATTTACATTCAATTGGGTGGTGTTTTTTTTGTCTTTTCAGGTAGCAGAAGAGATTTGGATTTGCGAGAATGGCACAGTCACCAAATGGCAGGGTAATATTCTCGATTACAAAGAACATCTGAAAGATAAAATCTTGAGTGACAACCAGAATCGACAAAAAGAATTGGCAAAACGCGGAAAATAATTAAATTTATATACGTTTATCTTGATATTACAAATTCTGTCTCAGTTCCAAGGCTTTTCTCGCAAATGGAACCAATTATAAACGAAAATATTGCTGTATATACGCTGCTATGTAGCGTTAGCAATTACACGTCAACCGCTGTAGCTAATTTAATTTAAATATTTGACCACGAGACCATGTTAAAGTCATCAAATCTGACGATCATAAAATGATTTTCAATCATGTTCTACGACCCAATATTATACGAAAGTACTAAGAAAAAAAAATAATAAACAGCATAAAGCCGATCAAAAGCAAAAGATAGGCTTTAATCATTTATTTTCTATTCAAATAAAAATTTTTTGAATAGAGTGGAAGACATTTTATCCCTCTCTTAGTGTTAATATCTTAAAATAATAGAGTAACATTTTCTTTTTCTTTTTTTTGGCGTATTACAAATATAAAATATTCCAAGAATATGCATACAAAAAATATATATACAATTTCAGGCAATCTCGTAGTTGATTGCCGTTTTTATATAGTTGATAACAATATGATTTATGATAAAATTTCAATGAATACTGTTAAACAAATTTAGTGAAAAACCTGTGGAAATGTGTGTCAAACTGGTGTTGAGGCAAGCATCGCACAAACACTCTCTTGCGCCAATGCCGCATTTCGCAGTATCAAAAGATGCGAATCCATGTCCTGCAGAGCTTGGTCAATGAACGCCAGTTTTTTAGCTTGATTTTTCGGCACACCGTGCTTTGTTACCAGTGCCAAGTGTGTCACAGCGAGTACCAGAGCTGCCACGCGAGCCTCGAGTAGCCTGGCATCCAGGGGTGGATAAAGACTGCGCACGACATCGTCGACTCGAGGTGGAATTCGTCTGGCAACCTATTTTGCCAAATGAAACAATATCCAACAAATTTTCATGGAAAATAATTGAAAAGGCTTGTCCCAACTTACGTCGACAATCTCTAGCGGGATTGTATTGCTGTTAACGGTGCCTGCAATTGATGTAAGACTGGCCGCGAGCGAATGACACGATCGCAGCACGGCAATGCATGGAGGTGCGAGTCCTGTCGCATCGTCCACCCATCTAATATCGAAAATGTTAGTTAAAATTGCGGGAATAACACGCGTAAATAGAAGCATATACCTTTCAGCCCCGGCAAGCCACTCATCACCCTCCCAAGCATCCAGTCCAAGTCCGTATCCAAATTCACTCTCGAGTAAGTCAGAGTTGAGATCAGTTGAGTCGCCGTGATGCTGGAAAAATGATTGCAAATGAGTATTTAAAGATTGTATAAAGTATAATTATCAAATTGAGAAATAATTTACGTAATAACATCGTTGGCGACGGCATATAACAAGTAATACGAGCAGTGCTCCAATAAAAACGGCTGCAAGAGCACCCAAGGCAACGGCTACAACCGTCTCCATACCTGGTGCTCCTGCCGATGAATTAACATTGCCTACCAACATTGATAAACTCAATACACTGGCTTGGTGATGAGCGTTGAACAATATATGTTGATTGAATATACAACAATGACAATAAACCGTTACGATAAGCACGTATCAATACAATAATGTACGTTTTCTGGTATAAATGTTTGTTGACGCGCCATTTCGGTGGGAGGCTGTGACTGTTACGAGAGTGTAATCTATATACATATATATACGTGAGTAGTTTTTATAAATTTTCGACTGCTCCGCGGTATAAATGTGCAGAATTTTATCTCGCAAAAATTTATAACGTTTGTTATCGCGCAATGTGATTGGTCTGAAGCAAACTGAACAGATGATTTTCCGCCTATTGGATTTCAAATCTTGCCCGCGCTAGAAGAACGTAAAGTTTAAAAAACGGCCGCCAGGCGGTGGGATCTGATGTTTGCGCATGCGTCGCACTGATAACGGGCACATATATCGGCGCCATCATTGTGAGTGTATACATATGCGTTACGTGTACTTGTGTGTGTCGGGGGATCGGCATCATCGGCTTTGATCAGCTTGCGACTGATTCTCCATTTTGTGTCGCGTGTTTTCCTCGTAAAAATGTGCATTATTGTCGAAAGTATGCTAAAATACTTGTAAATTGTGTGTTAGAAATTTATAGGAGTGAATTTTGATAAAAATGACACAATTTTTGCCACCAAATTTGTTGGCACTTTTTGCCCCTCGCGATCCAATCCCATATTTGCCACCAGTCAGCAAACTTCCTCATGAAAAAAAGAATGGGGGATATCTTGGCGTAGGAGCATTTCTCAAATTTTTCGAGGTAATTAAAATAAAATCAGCTTTATAATATTTTTTACAATTAAATTACAAATAATACTAATATTCCCTCTTTTATTTCAATTATATTTCTTGCAAATAAACACAGTAAATAGCTAGTCAATTGTTAGGATACGGTTTTAATTTAAAAAATTTTGTTTAGGATCCCAAAGACACACCACCGCCAGTTCGAGTAGAAACTCGTGAAGAGCGGTTAGAACGTCGTCGACGTGAACGAGCAGAGCAAGTTGCTTACAAACTTGAACAAGAAATAGCAGCGTGGGGCAGAGCCGGAATATCAAATGTAACAGCGGATCCCTTTAAAACCCTCTTTGTCGCACGAATAGTAAGTATTATCACAATACTAAATAAATCCTACAAAGATACTAAAAATAAAATTTTGTTTTAGAATTACGATACATCAGAATCAAAGCTTAGGCGAGAATTCGAAGTCTATGGCCCAGTAAAAAAGGTAACATACATTAAAATGACTTGGAAACCCCAAAATATGGATTATAAATTAAACATTAAAATTTTCAGATTGTTGTGATTCATAATACAAGTAATGGAAAACCAAGAGGGTATGCATTCATTGAGTATGAACACGAAAGGGACATGCGCTGTAAGTAAATTAAAAATGGCACAGACTCGAAAAGAAAGAAAATTCCAAAGAATGATTGGTCCCTTTAGTTTGAAACATAATCTCCCTTAGCGTCATTGCAAGCTAGTTTACATATGTCAGGGCGGGGGTTATTCAATAGCTAGAGATGCCTATTCTTAAACGAGCCAAATATATACTCGGGATCCCACCATACATTCATGCAGGCATACCATTCTGTAAATGCATAAATAATGGTAAACGAAGCAATTGAAAAAGAATAATGGCTGTCTTGATTAATGCAGTTTTTATCTTGTTCTTGGTACAGCGTGGTGGCCGCTGCCGGCAACTAGTGCCGTTCACTATTCCATGCAAAATCCCTGAACCTGCCTGATATGATAGGTTTGTATGTGTGGTAAGATCCAACATACAACAACGTTTGTTAGAGTCTATTACTCACCCTGTTTATCTTGTCAAATTATTTTCAAATTGCGGTTTGAATGGTCTTAGATGGGAAGAGAAAAAAAACAAAACATAAAAATCTATTGCCGTATTCACGATGAATAGAAGTTAGCATTCTACATTGAAATTGATTAGTCGGATATCGCGAGGATAAAGGTTCAGGGAATTCATCTATGGAAACTTTCTTTTTAATTTTTTTTTTCGTCGTAAGTAGTTGATAATAACGAAATATTATTTTGACATATCTCGGTGATAGGTGAGTAATCATTTCGAAATTATTTATCGGCTTTTTATACTTTTTTTTCTTTGTTTTCTTTTTTTTTTTAGTATACACAACTTTGTCTTGACTCATACAATTTTTAATTATTCACCACTCAGACAGTGAACAATTAATTCAACACACAAGCCCTGAAAGTAATATAAAACATCAATTTCTCTATAGAATACTAATTTATTCTACTGTTAAAAAAAAAAACATCATCTTCGCGTTTCGCGTGATTTCAGTATTTGTGTGGATGCATTGAATGGGCTGATGAGTAAATGATCTATATTGATTTTTTGATTTTATTTCCTAAAAGCAATCGAATTTGATTTTAATATTAAATTATATAATTAGAGTCAAAATAAATTAAATTTAAATAAATTGCGCACTGGGTGGTCGTAAGTAAAATAAAAAAAAAAAAGATTAAAACGAAATAAAGCGCACCAGGTAAAAAAAAATACTCTTCTTTGGAGATTGAACAAACGTATGAGGACTGGTCTACTCTATCTTCGCGTGTCACTTACAAATTCATTTAAATGAATAAAAAGTTGCGCTAAGCTTTGTGTTAAACTTCCGGTACGTAAGTAGCCGCGGTAGGTATTTTTTGTATCTGCTATATTTTTTTTCAATACAATACCAAGGTACAATATATTATTACTTGATTGTTAATGAACAAAATGTGCTACAATATTCTTCAAATGATTGACAATGTAAGCTAATTGAAATTTTATCTAATTGGCTTCATTCAAGTCGTTCAAGATTAAATAACACGAGTGATTGGCAATTAAGTCGTTAAGTACCTCAAAAATTGATTGAATTAAAAAAAAAATTGAACAAAGCAGTCATTGGGTAAGATGACTCTGTGGCCTATGAAAAAAAAACGTCTTTCGTGTAGATAATTAATCATTAATAATACACATAATCCCTATCCGGTGCCTAGTAGAAGAGGAAAAAGTCCTTCATACGTCACGAAGTTTATTCTTTGTTACAATTATTGTCAATAATTGTCAAGTAAAAGATTCATTTAAACTTAAATGAATTTTTCCGTATTTTTTTTCTGACAATTGACAAGATAAGTAACGTTAGAAAAATACTTCATGCACCCAATATTACGGTATTATATGTTTAAATTGGTAATTTTAGCTGCGTATAAACATGCGGATGGTAAGAAAATAGATGGTCGCAGAGTGTTGGTGGATGTGGAACGATCGAGGACAGTAAAAGGATGGTTACCGCGAAGACTTGGAGGAGGTCTAGGCGGAACACGACGAGGTGGACCTGATGTCAATATCAAGCACTCGGGTAGGGAGGATAACGAGCGAGAACGCGAGAGATACCGATTGGAGCGAGAAAGAGAGGCGGGACGCGGTGTTGACAGAGATCGGTAAGAATTCTATCTATTACTCATTGTCTAACTGGTTGATTAATTTATTCAATTTCATTTCAGCGATCGTGACCGTATAGACAGGGAGCGCCGGCGATCTCGCGATCGAAAACCCAAACGTTCGCGGAGCCGATCGCGTGATCGCAAACGCAGACGTAGTCGCGATCGAGGCCCCGAGCCGGAAATCGAGGAGATCCAGCGAGAAGAGCGCACTCGTGACAGGCGAGAGCGTGATCGCGAAAGGCCGGACAGGGATCGCAAACGTAAGAGATCTAGAAGCAATGATCGTAATGATCGAGATCGCGAGCGAAAGAGGGACAAGCGTGATCGAGATCGTGAGCGCCGGGATCGAAAGGATCGCGGTGATCGCATTCCAGATGAGGATACCAAGGAAATCCGTGTGAAAGAGGAGCCGCTTGATGGTAATATGATTTAAAACATGCTTTAAATACTTTATGACATCGCTGAAAAACAAATTTTTCTACAGATTATCCGGATTACAATAACAGTTATCCGTCATCAACGCCATACTTTGCTCAAGTTAAGTATGAGGATGATAATGAAGTTGAAGAGAAATACAGGATCCCAGAGGGACGCACAGAACCGCCCTCTTACAATTATGATTTTGTGCAAGACTACTAGTTAATCTTTTCTTTATTTATTTTTTTTTTTTTTAATCATAGAGAATGATTAATTCAATTTTACAATTCAAAATCATTGATCAGCCTCAAACTCGATTTATATGCAATATAATCTCTCACATAAAATCCGGCCATTGCACTAGTGTGGGAAAAATAACCGTGTTTAATTATTTATCGCCAGATTTCATTGACTTATTTAGATGATACGATAAATCTTGCAAAACAGTTTACATAATAGTCAAGTATATAGATCAAATTTTCATCAACTTGAGGTTACACTTGGACATGAAAAAAAAAAAAAACAATCTCATCCTATTGACGAATTTTAATTCAACGTATTCACTCTGTATATAAAAATTCCGTGTATGTTGCTACGCAAAGTAAATAAATAAAATATGATAATGAGATAAAAAAGCGTTTACAGACCTGTTTAAGAAAGATTTGAGGAAGTTTAAATGAAGGGTTTATATCTATAAATATGATTGATGAGGCGCATGTCCATATCGCCCATTTACTCGTCGGTGTTGGTGTATTTTATATTGTACTGTAGGTTGATGAAGAGTCGGCCGGATAATCTGAAGGAAGGCAAATCAATTTTTGAAGCCTGATATTTCAGGACTTGGTCATAGAGCGCGTGGCGGTCGACCGGCAGAGTGTCGCGTGTTGCCACATCACCATCGTGGCCAAGCGAAAGGAGTGCTTATGTGTATGTAGATTGGCGCTCGCAGCTTCTACCTCGCTGTAATACGTGGTGATCGTGAAACAAGTTGCCCGTGTGTTTGCTCCACCATGCCAAATTATTCCTAAGTAAATCACCAAGACGTTTGTTGATATTTTATACAGTGTGGAGAATAGGCAAACGAAAGTTGAGGCTTGCTTATTGAGAGTTTACCATTGCAGCGTTAATACAATTTTCGGCCACGCATCTGCTTGCAAATATTGAAAATCATGAGTAACGGCAACGCTACACCGCATGTGGAGACTAAACAGGGCATCGTCAAGCTGGTGAGTGTTTTTAACCTCGTTTTTTACGCGCGTGTAAAGCATTTCAATATATCATCAAGATACTTGATTTTTCAGAGCAGCGTTTTTTCACTTATTTATTTACCTTTAGCTCCTTATAAACCCAGTAATCAGCTGTCACACAAGTCCTATTAACGCAGACATATGGTTTTGTCTAACTCAACAATATGCCTCTTACCATCTCAAAACTAATTAAAATATTTCAATTTTATTTTTAAAAGATGACAAACGCTGCATATCAAGTATTATTCCTGATTTTGTTATATTTTTTTTGTCTTGCCGAGCACAATTTCGCAAGAAAGAATTTCGAAGCACTGCAAGTTTTGTATTTTTATTATTGCATATCAGGCCGAATAAATATAAAACATTGGGAAAAGAATAATTTATATTTGAAAAAAAAAAAAACAATTATGTGAAAACTCAGTTTTTAATCTTGGCCTTAATTTTCGTTACAATAAATTATCTTTATGTATTTAATTAATTTTCAGATTGTATCGGGTGATACAATTACAATTAGAGGACAACCAAGAGGAGGTCCACCACCAGAGAAGACAATTACTCTGTCAAATATTGTTGCTCCGAAATTAGAGAGACGTGGAGGCCCTTCGTAAGTATCAACAATTATTTTAACAAAAGTATTATCAATTTAATAATTCTTAAAAATTAATTAATCAGTGTGGACGATGCCAAGGATAAACCGTGGGCTTGGGAAGCCCGTGAATTTCTGCGAAAAAAGCTCATCGGTCAGGAGGTTGTTTTTTCCGAGGAGAAATCAGATACAAAGGGTCGATCAAAAATTTACGGAATGGTTTGGCTGGGAAAGGATAAGAACACCGGTGAAAATATTGCTGAACTGCTGGTGGCCGAGGGACTGGCTAACATCAAGTTTGACAATATGCGCAATCCAACACCAGTGCAAATTCGGCTGAAGGAGTTGGAAACAGCCGCGAAAGCGGCCGGAAAGGGAATGTACTCTGGAGAACCATCGAGCAAGCATATTCGGGACATCAAGTGGACAGTGGACAATCCGCAGGCACTCGTTGACAAGTACGGCGGCAAGCCGGTAAAAGCAATCGTAGAACATGTGCGCGATGGCTCAACAATGAAAGTACTGCTTCTACCCGATTTCTACCACATAACTCTCATGCTGTCGGACATCCGTTGTCCACAATTTAAAGCCGATGGCGAGGAGCCATTTGCCAAGGAAGCCCAGTACTTTGTGGAAACGCGCATTCTTCAACAAGATGTCGAAGTAATTCTGGAATCTGTGCATAAAAGTAATTTTGTCGGTACTATTATTCATCCGGCTGGCAACATTGCTGAGCGTTTATTGCGCGAAGGCTACGCCAAGTGTGCCGACTGGGCAATGAACTTTACCAAGGCGGGTGTGGACAAGCTCTATGCCGCCCAAAAAGCTGCCAAGGACAAGAGACTGCATCTCTGGCAAAACTGGCAACCTTCCGCACCGCAAAAGGAGTACAGTGCCGTTGTCATGGAAATTACTGGAGCCGATTCAATGATGATCAAGACGCAAAATGGCGAAAGTAAGAAAATATTCTTGAGTAACATTAGACCACCGCAAAAGCCAAACAAAGACGCAGAAGACAAAAATGCACCGCGTTCCAAGGATTTTAGGCCACTCTATGATATTCCATTCATGTATGATGCTCGTGAATTTTTGCGAAAAAAACTCATTCGTAAACAAGTTAAAGTCATTGAAGATTACACTCAACCGGCCAAGGATCAGTATCCGGAGAAAGTTTGTTGCACGATATTCATAGGAAAAGTCAATGTAGCCGAGGCAATGGTGTCTAAAGGTTTGGCAACTGTTATAAAATACAAACAAAATGATGATCAACGTTCGCAACACTATAATGACCTATTGGCGGCCAACAGTAAAGCCGAAAAATCCCAGCACGGTTTGCACGCATTGGCAGCTAAAAAAGACCGACCGCAGCAGAGAATTATTGATCTATCAAACGATCCGGCCAAGGCTAAGTATCACTTGTCAGCTCTGAAGAGAACTCTTGGCATCAAAGCCGTGGTTGAATTTGTCACGAGTGGCTCACGGCTCAAGCTATTCCTGCCAAAAGAAAACTGCTTAATTACATTCTTACTGGCTGGTGTAAAAGCTCCCAAGCGTCCGCGACCAAAGCCTGGCGGTGGTATGAGTAATGGAGACAAGTATTGCGAGGAGGCATTCAATTTCATGAAAGACCACACTTTCCAAAAGGATGTTGAAATTCAGGTTGAGAGTATGGAGTCGAAAGGCAGTGGTTTTATCGGTTGGTTATTTGCTGACGGTGTAAATATGTCGGTAGCACTTGTCGAGGAGGGTTTGGCTGAAGTTTCAACATTTACCGACAATGCCGAGTATTTAAAATCACTTAAAGCCGCCGAGGAGCGTGCCAAAGCCAAGAAGCTCTACATTTGGGACCAACCGGAAGTTGAAGTTGATCGAGAAAAGGTTGACGAGCAAAAAACTGTTATTGATCGTAAAGTTGAAGCGCGTGAAGTTGTTGTATCAGAAATTACTGATGATCTTCACTTTTACGCTCAGTTTGTCGATCAGCGCAGTCAAGTTGAGGGTTTCTTGACGAGATTACGCCAAGAACTCGAGGAAAATCCACCGCTTCCAGGGGCATTTACTCCCAAGCGTGGCGATCTCGTTGTTGCCAAATTCAGCGATGACAACGAGTGGTATCGCGCCAAGGTTGAGAAGATTGCCGGTCCCAATATCAGCGTGTTCTACATTGACTATGGTAATCGAGAGGTCATCAATGTCACACGAGTAGCTCCGCTGCCTGCAGAGTTCTCCAACGAAAAACCTTTTGCTCACGAATACGTCCCGGCTTATGTGATACTTCCAAAAGACAGTGATGATCAGAAAACTGCAATTTCTGCCTTGAGGGCCGACGTTGAGGACAAAACTTTGTTGTTGAATGTCGTATACAAGTTATTCACTAACAATCTGTATGCAGCTACGCTTGTAGACGTGGCTACGAGCGAGGATATTGTTAAAAATCTTGTTCTCGATGGATACTTACTTCTTAATAAAGAACGGAAAGGAATTCCTAAGGTAATACTAATTATTTTTATGCTGAAAAATTAAATTAAAAAAAATATATCATAAAAAAATTATTTTTTTGTCAATAGGAATATATTGAGGCGCAAAGTGAGGCGAAAAAACAGCATCGTAACATTTGGCAGTACGGTGACATCACGATGGATGACCAGGACAATGCTTGGAAATAATTTTTTTTTACATTGAATGCTCTGATGACATGAAATTGTCATGAATAGGATCCAGTGGCTGATACAGAAACAAAAAGCATAATATCGAGTATAGTTTTTACACATGAATGTTGTATTAATTGATGAATTTAAATATTGTCGAGTTCGTTATTGACCGACAAGAAAAATTATTACCTATAAATTGTATATAATAATTGTGGTTACAAGAGGAAAAGCCGCTGGACGAATGACCCCCGTCCTTCAATTTTATCTTCCTGTCTGATAAGACTGTGTCGTCAATATTGATGCATTTCGCACGTTGACAATACCACAATGTCCTCAATTGAATCATGTTGATAATCCAAGATTGTGAACAAAAAAATCGAATAATTATTGAATAATATTTCATTGCATGTGTAATATAAAATTTTAATTTTTTTTCTTGCAATTTATAATGCGACAGTCTATTTTTCCTTGCATCTATGTTGCAACAAAAAAAAATTCTTGTTATAATTATTAATATTAAGTATGTATTTAATTTCAAGACGGGGTCAATTGTTTTAATACTTTGCAATGTTCATAAAAAAAAAATTATTGCTGGATCAAATTGTACAAAACTTACATCACAATATTTATCGAATGCAAATTATTGTCATAAAGCTGAAACATACATGAAAAAAAAAAAAACGTCACGGAGATATTGTAAAAACTTTGAAGACATTTATAGATACAATCATGAAGCAATATGAAAAAAAAAAAAAAATAATATGGATAAATTTCAAATATTTGTTGTGCAGTACTGAAATATATACTTGAGCCAATATTACTGAATAACAAATATTTTTATGTTATAAAAATAATGTACAATATATATTATTTACAGATGAAATTTTAATCATTGAAAAAAAAAAAACGCCGCGTTAAATTCATCATATGTACAGTAGTTGACTTGTTTAAAATAACATATAATAATTGAATTAAATTTTAATTATGAATTTTTCTGCGTAAATCAGTTTAAAACTTTACGAAACAGAAAATTAGTGATAAATCATGTGACAAATTTTGATGATCATTTATATAAAAAAAAATCCAAACTAGTATTTAGAATTTTGGGGAAATAAAAATATATATATATATATATGTACTCTTTAACTTTAAGAAAATAATTTTTTGTATTGTACACAATTAATTTTCGTAAAAAATTTTTAATTGATCCATTTTCGTGTTACAAAACAAATTATCTTTCATGATATTATTATATGAGGCTCTGATATTATAAGAATTCTTGAATTATTAAAAATTTCAATTGTGTCATAGTAAAAGTTTCAATTTTATAGTAATTACTTACACGCTCATTGTCGTGTTTGTTAATTTACCATAAATAACTGTAGCAAACCACAATTTCTATATTATAGCCCAGTTTCTCTGTGACTTGTGCATTGGAGCGTCTAAAATGGTTAATTACTATTATAAAAAAAAAATACATCTCTACAAATGAAAATGCACAGTGTGATGAATTTATTTACGATATCTAATCAATCCCTTGAAGATTAATAGAAAAATATGTATTTGATACACATTTTTGAATGGAATGATTTAATAGATATAGTAGACATCATGTAGAAAACATTTTACTTAAGATTACTAAATACAAAATTTGTTTACTGGCTGGTTGATGATAAATCGTGTTTCAGAACAGAGTCATCCCATGAACAGGTCAACAGATCGTTTTTATACCATGCCAGACCACGGACAAAGTCCTTGTGACGAGTGTCCTCGTAGACTGCAGAGAGTTTTTCGAGTGGATCGACGATTTTTACGACAACGTCGTTGCAACAACCGGCAAGCAAGTTGCTTCTGCGTAAAAAAATTAGATAATAATTTTAAAACATATATAAAAGTATTTTTTTAATAACATTCATACCGTTGCGGATGGAATTTCAATTTATGTACAGGTCTTGGGAAAACTATGGCTTCCGTAAGAAGACTGTTAGGTTGGCGAACGTCAATCATAACTATTCCTCCGTCGTCACCACCAACTGCCAAAAAATGCTCACTCGATGGATCCCAGGCGACTGCAGTCATGCAGCAACCGGGTTTTCTATAGACACCTGAAATCAATCGATAGTAGAAATTGAAATCAATGATTCTCAGGTGTCCAGCGAGAGATATTCAATCACCAACGTACATGAAGCAGATTTTGGGCTTCTTACATCCCAAATAATGGCCTGGCAGTCCAGCGAAGTTGACACAAACTCTGACTGGCTTTTCGGCTTTGTGTCGACACTCGTGATAATTTTCGAGTGAGCGTACAGGTAAGAGTGCTCAGCCAAAAGTTCCGATGCTTGCCACACTTTTATGCTGAAAAAATTATTTTTTTTTTTTCTAAAAATTTGATTTGTTAATGGAATAGTTAGTTATCTTACCAGCAATCTGCTCCAGCAGTGACGAAATGAGTTTTATTATCAAAAATAGATACAGAACTTATGCTGTCGTCGTGTTGACACGCATAGTTGTAGCAGACCAGCTCTGGCTTGTGATTTTCCACGGGTGTTGTCACCATTAAAATTTGGAGTAATCCGCTATCCTCCACGATTAAAAATCTATCACTCTCCAAATAACCACCATCGATAACTCCGCTTTCACTTTTGGTTGATAGGGATGCACTAGTTCGATCGAAATTTGTGCAATCATTGAACATCCAAAATGATCCAGACCAGTAGCGATCAGTCATGTTGCTAGCTCCAAGAATTGCAGTTTCATCTAAAAATATTCGTTAAAAATACATTATATCCAACTAATTTTTCATAGATATATGGATTTTAAATAAAATTTTGTACTTACCATTATGAACTGCAATAAACTGCAAATGAATATCGGGTATAGTGGATCGATCTTCTAGCCTCATTTCTCTATAAATTTCCGCATTTTTGTTAGGATGATGATATATATCGTCATAATTCATGCTTGTAATATTTTTTAGATGAAATTTTAAAAATGTAAAATTTTCTGGCAATAAAATTCGATAAAATTGAACCCGACAAAGATATCCAACAACACGTGTGTGTCGGATGTTGGATTTTTATCACACAATAAAGACCCGACGAACACACACACATACCTTTTCTTATGATGTTGCCGCCGCTGCCGTGCTGTAGTAGGCTGGATTTACATGGTGCGTTATTTTAACGCACCATGTTCCAGCGATTTATATATCTTTCCACAACAGCTGATCGACGCCATCTTGGTGTAAACTGTAAAATCGATATTAGTCTGTCTCTCTCTATCTCGTACAAAAAGCACTGCCATTTACGTATCGTTTACTTATCTTTATAGGTGCAAATTGAATGGTGTTTACGAATTGATGTTAATCTAGGGATCTTAATCAATTATCCCACAGCACATAGCTTGCGTTGTATGGTTCTTACATGCAAGGAAATGAGTTTACAATGGTGATATTCGACAGCGTATTTTGAGGTTAAGGTTTTTACTCGATAACATTTTATTTTTACAGTAGCAAGTGAGAAAATGTCATTTAAAGTAAATTGTTGGTGATATTCGACAGCGTATTTTGAGGTTAAGGTTTTTACTCGATAACATTTTATTTTTACAGTAGCAAGTGAGAAAATGTCATTTAAAGTAAATTGTTTTGATTATTAGGGTCATGATTCGAAGGATCCCGGACGCATCAGAGCAATATTTTATTTTTACAGTAGCAAGTGAGAAAATGTCATTTAAAGTAAATTGTTTTGATTATTAGGGTCATGATTCGAAGGATCCCGGACGCATCAGAGCAAGCAGCAGTAGCAGCAGCAGTGTCCACCAGGAGTTGCAGATTGATCGTCGGTGAGTGCCAAGTTCTGAAGTCTATTTGAGGGTTTCAACGATTGAAAATATACAATATCAGACAGAGTTATGCATAAATTGGGCGCTATGTTTACATTAGTGTTAACTAAAGTTGAGAAGATTCGATAACTATGTAGTTTACACTCTCTTGAATAGTGTTCTGTTGTAGAAAATCAGTCCTGTAGTCATTTTTAGATGTTTATGTGATAAATCAATTAATCTATCACCGGTAGAACACCCTTAGAAGTCAATAATTTTGTATACAGCTGTATAGGGTCTTTGAAGTGTGTCTCTGCTAGTTTAATAGTTCGACATCGTGTGAATGGCCTCAGAACTTTGCAAATAGTTATTTAAATAATTTTAAAGACAATTCTTCGTTTTTACGCCTGCTTAATTGGTTGTCGGTAAATGCATAGCAAATGAATAGAAATATCCACGAAATTGAATGGTGTTTACGAATTGATGTTAATCTAGGGATCTTAATCAATTATTCCACAGCACATAGCTTGCGTTGTATGGTTCTTACATGCAAGGAAATGAGTTTACAATGGTGATATTCGACAGCGTATTTTGAGGTTAAGGTTTTTACTCGATAACATTTTATTTTTATAGTTGCAAGTGAGAAAATGTTAATTAAAGTAAATTGTTTTGATTATTAGGGTCATGATTCGAAGGATCCCGGACGCATCAGAGCAAGCAGCAGTAGCAGCAGCAGTGTCCACCAGGAGTTGCAGATTCATCGTCGGTGAGTGCCAAGTTCTGAAGTCTATTTGAGGGTTTCAACGATTAAAAATATACAATATCAGACAGAGTTATGCATAAATTGGGCGCTATGTTTACATTAGTGTTAACTAAAGTTGAGAAGATTCGATAACTATGTAGTTTACACTCTCTTGAATAGTGTTCTGTTGTAGAAAATCAGTCCTGTAGTCATTTTTAGATGTTTATTTGATAAATCAATTAATCTATCACCGGTAGAACACCCTTAGAAGTCAATAATTTTGTATACAGCTGTATAGGGTCTTTGAAGTGTGTCTCTAGCTAGTTTAATAGTTCGACATCGTGTGAATGGCCTCAGAACTTCGCAAATAGTTATTTAAATAATTTTAAAGACAATTCTTCGTTTTTACGCCTGCTTAATTGGTTGTCGGGGCTCAAGACTATTGAGAGTGACAAATTTACATGTAACTTTTCACGCTGGATGTGGACAATGCACCTGATTAATCCGTCGAGTTTTTTTGCAGTAAAGCTGAATCCTGACTACACAATTACAATGGCCGGGAGCTGCTGGGCAACCTGGAGTAACTCGAGGCATTCTGTTGATTCCAATTCACGTCTTGGAACCCAGTCACTCATAGAAGCATCATACGGATCAGCATTCTGGGGCTGCTAATTCCAACGTGAAACCACAGGTGACAATAATGTTGCGTTCAAATTTTTTTTTATTTTTCACGTGTTAATATCTGTATTTTTTCAGCTGGTGGCTTGACTTTTGCCAGAGCTGACTGCGAAACCAGTGCTGATGACTTTTGGCACGATTATGCAGCTATTCAAGGCCGACCTTGAATCCTTGGCTGTGTCCTGGTGATTAAAACAACATTCCAATTGGTGAGTTATTGTATTTTTAGATATTTCTATGTATGACGTTATTAACTTTCCTAGCAGTAATTTGATTTTCGTTTTGAATATAAGAAACAAAATCTGTATCAGGAGAAACTTTTTGGGACAGTTCTAATAACTTGTTGAGTTTTCATGGCTCAAATTTAATTTAAATCATTCTTGTTGCCAGACAGCAATTATAAATCGCGTGAAACTAATGTTGATGTAATTTCTAATAACTTGTTGAGTTTTCATGGCTCAAATTTAATTTAAATCATTCTTGTTGCCAGACAGCAATTATAAATCGCGTGAAACTAATGTTGATGTAAAAATTAATTCAATTAAGTGATATTTTGTGTGACAATTGAACGTTAACAGCCAATATAAAGTCCTGTAAGCAGATGAAAGATTTGACAAAAATTTGAATTGTATTTCCAGGTTATTAGGAACCAAATACAACTTGCTGATCATGATACTGACACCATGGTCGTCTTCAGGGGGCGTAAGGAGCCTCAACAGCTTTTGAATTGTATTTCCAGGTTATTAGGAACCAAATACAACTTGCTGATCATGATACTGACACCATGGTCGTCTTCAGGGGGCGTAAGGAGCCTCAACAGCCCTATCCAAACGCAAAATGTCGAATTTCGTCGCCCAGAACGTGGAATTCGACCAGAAATTTATTATTGCCGTAGGGGGCGTAAGGAGCCTCAACAGCCCTATCCAAACGCAAAATGTCGAATTTCGTCGCCCAGAACGTGGAATTCGACCAGAAATTTATTATTGCCGCCCTCAGGAAGGCCATAACTCTCGCAACAGGGCTAGCAGAATGTCATCCACCTGCAATTAGCAATAACGTGGAATTCGACCAGAAATTTATTATTGCCGCCCTCAGGAAGGCCATAACTCTCGCAACAGGGCTAGCAGAATGTCATCCACCTGCAATTAGCAATATTTCTGTCGTTCCATATCCAGCCTATTTAGACAGCGTTAATATTTGCTTAAATACTCGATATTATTGGGCAGAAAATTTTGTATTTGAATTATTTTCAATTCATTGTTTTTTTTTTTTATAACAGTCCCCGAAATTTCGATATTATTGGGCAGAAAATTTTGTATTTGAATTATTTTCAATTCATTGTTTTTTTTTTTTATAACAGTCCCCGAAATTATACCCTAATCATAGTTCTATGATTTTTTTACGGACTTTGAAACATTCTTATGCTAGAATAATTATAATTAAATGATTTTCAAGTTAATTTGACAGTTAAATTGTCATTTATAAAA